>JANPWX010000273.1:4175955-4192598 GCA_024734555.1 Trochalopteron elliotii | reverse complement strand
CCAAATTCCTACCCTACAGCATCACAGTATGTAAAATAAACTTAATCCCATACTACTTCCAGTCAGCTGGGAGTATGCTTTCCACAAAGAGAAACAAAGGCATGAGGCGAATATGGCACCAGCACAATCTGCAATGCGCACAGAGCCTCTGTGCTTAGGCTTTTTCTGTCCAGGGTAGGTCTTTCACCTTGCCAGCTACATAACTTTCTCCTTCTGGGTCTTTGGGCATTTCTTAGACAATGAATTGCCTAGGAGGAAGCACTTAAAATTTAATTCAGGTAGGGAAGGCAGTGCACATGAATGATATAGACTCTACTAGCCCTTGTAGACTATATGATTTATACATTCACTCAAACAAGCAGTGAATGAACAATATTATAGCAGGCAATATGCTATTGTGCTGTTACTTCTACGCCTTGTCTTTTTAATGAAGGGGTTTATACCTTCAAAGTTAATTAACTCATTTCTCAAAATCATTTACACATCTGCTCTGTTTCCAGTAAAACTTAGTTTCTTAACTTCTGAGTTACATTAAAAAAAACCCAAAACCAAAGCAAACTGAACCCCTCTTTGCATCAGACACGTTACTTAATTTGTCATGAGCTCAGATGTGGAATTGCTAATAATGATACATTTAACAGGCTGAAATTTGTTGTGTCATTTTGCACTGGTAGCTGCTGGAAGGACAGTCAGATAAACAGTGGCCATGAGCCTCTATTGTACTCAGTGTCCCATCACTGCTGCAAAGCAGGCTCAGTTTGGGGTGTCTGTGGTGTGTGCCAGGGCCCTTCCTGTCACCGGCAGACAGCAAGTTGGAGCTGAGGGCATCTCCAGTTCCCGGCTACACCTCTGTTTCCACAGTCCCCATGGCTACCTGGCACAGCATGTTACAAAGAGCTTTTCCAGCTGACTGTGGGGTCTGTTTTGGTTACTGCTGGCCAAACCCCTGGCTGCCAAGGGGAGCAGTGGGTGTTGTGGGGTCTCAGCCAAGCCCCACTTCATCCCAGGCCTCCACAGAGTAGTGGAGTAAGCATAAGCACAGCATTGGGAATGGCAGCACTTCAGAAGAGCAATGTGGGCAGGGCTGTCACTGCCCCTGCTGTGCCACACACGGGGAGCAACCCTGCTTCCTTCTCCTGATGAGCAGACATATTATTTTAATTAAACTTTTATTTCAATAACCCTTACGGCATGTGGGCATGGCTTGGGAGGCATTAAACCCAAGGTAAACAAAGAGTGTAGCACTCCATCTGCTTTTAACAGCAACACGACTGTTTGGGCAGCACACAGTGCTGAGTACTGTTAGTATTTACTGTAGAACACCTCATGCCAAATTTAGCCTACAAGCTGATCACAGGCGTGAGGTTTCATTATTTCAAGTGATTTATTCTTTTCTGATGCGAAGAACACCTCTTCTCTGCACCAAATGCTGCTTGTGAAGTCTGCTTTTCCACTTAAGGGATGCTAAGCAGAAGCTAACCAATGAAATGAAGGTAAATTTAATTACAAAAATCATAACGTTCTTCAAAACCAACAGCTCACTCTCTCTCCAGCAAGGAAAAATACAAATAGAAACCCTTTGGCAATGCTGAAGAAATATCTGGGGTTGAGGTGAAAGGGGCACAGCTTGACAAGTATGCTGAAAGCTGAATGTGGATTACCCGTGAGTGCAAAAATGAATAAATGTGTTTTATTCCATTATATTAATGAAATGGTTAATTTGGTTGCTATAGCAACAAGGAACAGCCATGCTAAAAAGCTAAAGGGCCATGCATAATGCCAGATACAAGGTCTCTCTAATTCTAAAGCTGATTTTCTTAGCCACAATAGAAGTGATGTGTATTTTCAATATCACCAGCTTTTGCATCAAATCCTGAAGCTAATGCACTAAAATAGGCTAGTAGCACAAAATAGCATATATGTTGGCACCTCATAAAACTTACGAAAGGGGTTTACCTCTGCACTGTTATACGAAAGGATCCACAGAGTGCAGTGTGGGACGCTCTAATGAGGCTGCTCTGTGTGATGGGGAAGCAGCAAATGTCTTACAATGGGCAGCTCCTACAGGCAGGGAGCAGGTGCTGTTGCAGGGGCAACCACTGCAGCACTAGCCCAGGCACCATCCTGATAACTATTTCACCTTATGGAAAACAGACTTTATGTTCTTTTCACCTGCACTTCATGTGATTTTGATTAAAAATAATAATTCCGTAAGGTTTCAGTGAGGAATCCTGCAGTGCTTGTTTTTGTTTAACACAAAAGCCATGGACAGGGTGATGCATGGTCTTGCCAACAGGCAGAGAACAGACTGTAATTACTGAAGCCTATGCAAAGGAAAGAGGAGTGTCCACTCTGCCCTTCAGAGGAGCCTGGGGCGGCTCTGCACAACCAGGATTCCCTGGGAGAGGAGCTGCTGGGGAGGGTCAAGGTGCTGTCCAGCCCCAATGCTTTCACCAGGCTGGAGCCCTTTACCAAGCACAGGACCACTTCCAGTCCTTTGGCTCCCTTTTGTTACAGTGAGATTTATCAAACATCATGTCACTTACTCTGCCTATGACAAATACAAGTCAATACAGCACACTTGCAGGAGAGACAGAATTCACTGGCTCTCCTTGTTGAACTAAGACTTACAAAATTCAGCCTCCTACACCTGCACAAGCAACATGGATGACTTTTATCTGCAGGCCATCTGGTTTGCATGAGATTGGCAGTTATGTTCCTGAGAAACATAATTTCTCAACAATTGAACATAAAGCTTTCAGTGCTGAGGCCTAAAACTGTCTGCAACAGGCAGAAGTAAAAGCTGTGATAAGTAGTCTCTAGACTAAACAGGTGAGAACAATGTCCTTTAGGATGATAATTAGCTCCAGTCAGTGGCATGTGATTTTAATCAGCAATTGTGAGTGCAAGTTGGTGACAGGAGGCATTTGACACTGCTTGCCTCTTGCTGAAATGCAATAAAAGAGAGCTCACCGCTGGAGGCAGAAGCACTGAGGAGCAACGTTAACTGTATCACCATGCTGAAGTAAAATGTCTGGACTTAGAAAAAGACAAGGCCAGTGGCTGCGACTGTTCTAGTCAACTTGTATGAAAATAATTTATTAAGATTCTTCTGAACCTTACACAGTACCTCAAAACCAAATGAGAAACAGCTTTAAACTGCTGCCCTTAAGAGTCCTGGTTGCCAATATATGTTGAAAGGCTCATGCAGTGCAGACAGATGAGTTCTGTGTAACCTCCACCTCTAGAAGACGATGCTGCGGTGGCCCTGCAGAGAAAGCCCTGCCATGAGGTGCAAAGGCAGCTCCCTGCAGAGCACGAGGAATCGTCCTGCACCTATTGCCCTGCACTGCTGAGGGGACATGGGCAGGTTGGTATTTCTACAGCACCACAAGAAACCCCAATAGTTCAGAGGTTTGTTAGCATTTGTCAAGAGATAAACTGAAGGGCTACAGTGTTCAGCTGCTGAGCCACAGCAGAAAGGACTTTGTTCTGCTCAGGGCCGAGTCCATTAGCTCCCATACACTGCCCCAGCCTCCATGTAGGTGTGCCATGGGAAAGCTTAATAATTTGTAGTTCTTTAACAGAAAAGGAACAATTGCATTTCCTCATGGTAATTTCAGTGTGCTTAAGCTAGAAGGGGAGAGTGCATGTGCATGTTTACTGTTAAGATTTGGATAGTTTAGGGCTTGCTTTGTGCAGAGGTGGTAGGTGTTCACTTGCCAAGTTGACCTCCAGCTTCACTGCTTGATAGCAATGAGAAGATCTGCTCCCACATCACAAAAATCACGATGGGCAGATTCAGACCTCCAAGAAAGAAGGGATAAAAGCAGGATCTCCACTCCTGGGCAAGGCCAGCATGGATGTATCCCTAAGATCTAGCAGACTAACCTGAAAAAGAGTTATTAAAAATTGATCTCCCAGAGTAACAACTGGAAAGATTAATTTCTCAGAAAAGAAAGGAAATGGCAACCACAAAAACAAAGCAACCCAGATGGCCCATAAACAGACTAATTATTTGAAAGACCCAGCAGCAACTCTGAAGTTACCAATCCAGCTGCTGGGAGTGTCTGCCAGGTTGCCAGATGTTGCCAATGAAAACCTATCTTCCACAGTTCATCAAAGGAGTGGAGCTGCCTGGTGAAGTGAAACCTCTGCCAATAAAAATAAATATTTTATCTAAAAAATATTTTCTACTAGGAATCGTTGAAAAATATAAAATTTTAACAACATGTCCAACCCAATGTTACAGTAGATAAATAATGAAACGTATATACAGAGTGCATTGGCAAGATCTTATTTATAGGAAATATCTATGCTTAACGTTTTATTTCTAGGGCTATAGCCTTGGATTGTGTTAAACAAAGTGGTTTTATGAGGCATGAGGTTGGTGGCACTCAGCTGGAGCTTGGATAATTTGCCTTGAATCTAGCAGTTGCTTTTGCCACCTTGAGATAAAAGGCTTAAAGACAACAAAGCTGGAGGAGCCAAAGGTGACAGTAGTAGGCACTGGAAGGTGGGGAGGCTGCAGAAATGACACTGAACCACTCTGTGGCTGCCAAGTCACCTCTCCCAGGGCTCTGTGTCCTCCAGGACACAACAAAGAGGAGCAGCATTTCTAGGAGGATAACTTACATTTTGCTCCTGGCAGATTTTATGAACTGAGCAAATGGATGGCTGCTAAAAAGGCTTCCTCTTGCAGTTGGTAAAGGATCTGAGCAAGGAGCAATATACACGTGCAGGGCTTCAACACCGGAAACACAGGCTGCCCAACAGATTCATGCAAAGGCTAGTTTAATTCTGCTACAAGATCAAATTAATATTCCATATTAAATCAGGAAATTATGTATTTTAAAAATCCTGTGTGATTTTTAAAATGTGTCTATTAATGTTGCCAATCCAGTGCCTTGGAAATATTTTGTCAGTTCATCCTAGAGGCCAAAACCCAAACTGCCTGTATAGTCTGTTAGCGAGGCAAAACATCTCTTTTTTCCAATGAACATGTATGGGTGCACTGGGATTCACACAAGCATATTTGGCAGTAATTTTTGGCCTGCAGAGCATCCACTAAACATGGGGAGCATTTTCTGTTCAGCAATATGATATGAATAAGAATGTGCTACCAGAGGATGAGCTATGGCACTTCTATCATTATTTAATTTGTCAAATATAGTTTACAGTATTTTATAACAATAATCAATAGCACAACATGTCTAAAAACTGCAAGGGCTAGGGTTGGAGGATGTCAACCATCATCTCTTTAATAATACATAATGCCTTAAATGTGCAACTAAATCACTGAAATATATGAACTTAATTTGGAACCTCTTACACTTTGAAAATTCATATCTCTTTTTTAATAACTGGCTACAGAATTTGCAGACTAGACCAGATTTTTGTAATTTGTTTCCTTGGCTCTTAAATGCACTAAATGGGATGATTCCCCAAGACCAATGTGAAAAACATATAAACCCCAGGAATATGTCCTTTGTGGCTCTCTCCCCTGCCTGTTTACACCTCACCTTACCCTGATGACTTAAGACATTCCTGCAGGAGACCTGAAGGTGGCTATTTCTCTGAGTTCCTGCAACACACAGATTTATCGCCAACTGTCAGAGTTAGAAACAAATCAATTTGGGAATTCATTTCCTGAAACTGTTAACTGACTTGATAGAACAAGAGTGAGGAAGAGGGTGGGTAGTAAGAAAGAGGCCTCTATAACATAACCCATTATTCCTTCTTTAGTAAACAAATTATAGTCTTGATTCACAAAGAAAGCCTTTACCTCTTCAACGATTACTTTACAGCCACTGCAGAATACTGAATGTCCTGTGACTACTGAATATTCTTGGAAAAGCTCTGATTTTGCTGCTACATTCATCAGGTACCTGTGCTTAGATACTTAAATTAGGTCTCTTGTATGTGAAAGAAACCACACTACCAGATGTGGTATCTTCAGGACAGCAAGATAATTCAGTCTGGGGATGCAGGAACAGAAGACCTGGAGAGGCTGCCCTGCTCAGCCACAGGTGACACAGCACTCCTCACCCACAGGGCTCATGGTAGGCAGGATGTAGAATAAGAAGTACATGGTAACAGCCTGGAGAAGACAGCTACTTTTCCTTGCATCTGCTGTCTGAGAACATAAAACATTATTTTCAGACCATCTGATTTTGATGTCTTTTTTTGCCCCACTTCAAGGGCATGCTGCTTCTTAGGCAGCTCCTCAGCAGAGGGACGAGCAGTACATGCAGAGACTCTCCAAACTTTGTCACTGACATTCACAAAACAACTTGTTCTTCCTGTGAGTCCACAGTAGCTCATGTAAAATAAGAAACTACTGCGAGCTTTGAAGAAGTTGCAAGCAAATATTTTCAAAGCAGTATGACTGTCTGTTCCTGTTTCATCTGAGTCTGAAAAATCCACAATGATAAACAGGAAAATTAAAATATGAAGAGAAAACTATTAGTGGAGACACCTGCCAAGCAAACCCAAAGCACCAACAAAACAATGTTGGTGGAGCAAGGACACTAAATGAAATGACACTTGAAAATGTTCAAATTTACAAATGTGTGCACCCCGTGTGTGTGTGGAAGGCAGGCAAAAGGAAGGCAAGTCAAAGGCAGACAAAGAGGTGCCTGAGAGGGGCAAAGAGCATGATACATTCTGCACTGTAGGCAATCAATGGAATAATGTACATGTGAATTAACTCATTAATGGTTCCTATAGTGAATCTTAGAGATCATGAAACACCAACTGACAAGGCTCTACAAAGAAAATCTGTTTAGTAAATGCAAAAAGAAAAATCACAAACAAACCCAAGTTGGTTTCAACATTTATTGTAATTCAGTGTTCAATTCATAAATCAAGAAACAAAAGCCAGGGTATCTTTTTAATCAAAGCTTTTTCTGTTCACAATATATGGCATAAGAAATTGAACTGATAGATCATTTATTACTGTTATGAAACTAAAGGCTTTATATTCTTAAGTGGAATAAAGCAGACAGCAATATGTTCATATTAGAAAGTTCCTACTGTGAGTGAAAAATGGATTAAAATTGAGATATTGTTTAGCAAGACAGATGAATCTGTATTTATTTTTGGCTGTGAAACTGCTAGAACTATACACAGCACTGGGGAAAATCACCTTGCCAGTTTGCCTGTGTGTCTGTGTTTGGCAAGTGCAGCCTGCAGGGTGTGTGGTCCGTTTGCACACAATCAGATCCCTGACCTGAAACGTTTACATTCTGGAACATTAATTGGCACAATTAAAAAGTTATTTAGAGGATGGGCTTGGAGCAAAAAATGTTGTCGCTTCTCAGAATCCTGAAACACAACCTGGACTTCCTAATAAGCCATTTTAACTGTTTGCAGAGATGTTACAAGTGTTCACGGAGGGGGGAAAAGTAATGAACAAACCACCCATATAACACACAAATATGAAGAGTCCAGCATGTGTCAGTGCAAAGCAAATTTATTCTATAAAGTGACTAGTGCGAAAAAGAATTAGAAAGGATTATAAAAATATACTACCATATGTTGTAGTAGTCGAAAGTGATTAATCCAGTTTTTAAATCCTATTTTAAACTCCCTTTCATTTCTGTCTATAGAAAAATAGAACCCACATTGCTTTGTTTGAATGCTATGTAGTTAATTACATCTTCTAAGAAACTCTTTAAAAACTAAATGTAATGTTTAATTACAAAATGCTCTCCTTGAAAACAGTTAGCTTGTACATTGATTTGTAGTTCATTAAAAATGCTTTCTTAATTATATTTCCAGCCAGAAAATACACAGAGATTAAAGAGTCTATAGAGAAGTTTTGAAATCACAGCATGAATGGTAGGAAGAAGGTTACACTTCAAATGGTGGACAACTGACAGCCACGACCACCTTTCTGTAATTTCAAAACTTAATTGTTGCAAAAACAGTAATTGGAAAGCGGTGTTGTTGCAACAGCTATCAGTATTACATTTTTTTTTATAGGAGCAGATTTGCAAGGACTAATTAGGAAGCAAATCAATGGCATCAAACAAGTGTGAAGCTCCCCTCAGCCGCGGGGCCGGGTGCTCAGCGTGCCGGGTTCACGGCTAAGGGCAGCCCGCGCTTGGGCTGGTAGGGGGTTGTCCTGGAAACCATGCGGATGCAGTCGATGACAGGGCACACGCTGAGGCACAGGGTGCAGCCTGTGCAGCTGTCAGTAACCGTGGGCAGGTGGGTTTCGGGATCAAACTGGATAGCCTGCAACCAGCAACAAACATTATTGATGTCACGCACAGGAAAGGTCAGAATTGCTCCCGTTCTAGTGGCTGCGTTTCCTGTGCTGCAGCACTTGGAGACATCTTGGTGTGATTCTGCACTGCAGCTATAGCAACTGTTCCACTGGCAGGGAATGAAAAAACAACCCCTCTCCAGACACTGAAATTAGAGAGGTGGGCCAAATTACACCTTGGCAAAAGCTCACAGGCCACAAGGGCCGGTTACAAAAGGAGGAGTTTTTGCTCCATAATATTTAAATTCCCAGAGGGTATTTCTCCTTGATGGAAATATTTCCTAAGATAAAGGTGTGCTGGGGTTATTGGTTTACAGGAGACACCAGACCACATTGTACGGCTTCAGCACAATGCCCATCACAAGGCATTATTTTGACTTTTACTTTCAGCACAGCATAAACAATCAAATTTAATAAACAGCAGAGAAAAACACAGCTCATTGTGCTTCGTGTGATTACTTTCCTTTGCAAATCTCTGAAAGGAATATCAGAGTTTGGGGCAGGCAGAGCTTGCTTTAGTTCTCACGTTCCATGCAGTGAATCCTCATTACCAATTAGGGTGATAAGTGTATTTGAATGTGAAATAACAGTTGCAGTCTCAATGATATAAGCTCCTGCTTATAATGGAAATGGCAATTAAAAACAAAAACAAAAGCATCACACAACGGCAAAGTGTCAATATCTAAAAAGCAAGACCAGAAAAGTAAAAAAAAATTAACAAGCACCAGGAACACTGAATATCCACCTTGAAGAGTCTAGTAGGGAAAATCAGGCCTGAAAGTTGAACTCTAGCAAACAAGCAAATCTGCATGACCACTGTCAGCATCTGGGGGAGGCAGGGAGCTGATGGAAAGTACTGGTGCTGCTGCAGGTTGGCTCCTAAGGCAGATTTGCAGCATTTGGGGTTTCAGTACTAGGAAGGCACAGAAGTTGCTGTAGCAACCAGCAAGGGCACAAAGCCTGTAGTAACTGCCCTGGATGTCTGAGTTTTACTTGAGCTTGAGGACAAAGAGAGCTCTGGCTCGTGAGTATTTAAAGAGGACTCCTTTCTTTCTTTCTCTCTCCCTAACAACAATGCACATCTTGAAAGGGAGTTCAAAGAGGGAGAGGAAGTCAGGACTACAGTGCAGACTTTAAATTAAGGAAAGCTTTTCTGTTGGAGTCATACAAGGTGACAGCTGTGTAGAGCAGCATGGATATTTCTGAAAAAAGGGAAGCGTAAAGCAAATGCTGCTTTGAAGGTGAGGGGAGTTGTTGATTTATTTGCAATTAAGAATTCCTTTGCAATTCTGTTCAATTAATTTCTTTTCAATTTCCTTAATTAAATAAGGAAAAGGCATTTTTCTTCTGTGCTTAGAAAACCTTCTGGGGATTTAAACTTTGGTTCTTTTGGTACTGATTTTTTTTCCAGTTACAGAAAATAAAATTTAGGTTTAAATTTAAACCCAATCTCTTTCTCTCTAAGGGTATATGAAAAATATAATTCTCCTGAGAAATCTGATGTAAGGGGAAAGGTGAAGATTGCAATGTCAAGAAGAAATTTAGATAGTTAAAAGGCTACTGTAGTAATGTATTTTGGTATAAATACACCATTAATTTTCTTGTATCACTGGAAAAAAAACCTTTGCTCTGACATACTTGTTTCAAATGCAGTTGATTTGCAATGGAAGGCTTCTTTCTGTAACTTTATGTAGTTCAAGCCATCAGGTCTATTACTGGTTAGACTGAAATAAGACGAACAAAAACTCATGGTATCCATAGGACACTTGGTGTTCAATAAAGTGTTTACTTTTGACAAGAGCTTCTCAGACTAAAATGTATGGAAACATTCACGTAGAAATAATTTACTGCATATTTGATTCCATGAAAGTTATGTTAGACCATATTTTGATTTTCTTAAAGAAAAAGAGTCCTCCTGTACTGTCTTTTTTACTGCAAACCAGTCCATCAGCTCCAGTGGACATGGCATGGAATGGCACCTAGATATGCTGATATATTTCATACAACTTGCTACCGTATTGAGCAATCAGAGAAATACTTTGCTGCAAACAGGAGCCTCAGCTCAAAATTGGGCCATTTTCTGGTCACAATGATTTCTGCAAGTTTCAACCTGCTGCTTTAAAACCCTGGCAGTTATCCTGGATAAAGGATTTGTAACTCAATCAAGATCAAAACAAAACCCCATCTGCCTGAAACTTGAATTTGTTTGGTTACTCTGAGGGAATGAGAACCAGGTTTCTCAAAAAGCATTTGGCAGTAAGACCAGCCCATGTCTCTTCACATCCCCTTGGTGGAAAGGGATGTGTTCTTCCCTTTCTCCATCGTGTACTTGAAAACCATCAAGAACTACATTTACTGCCATTCAACTTGGGGCTCCTTCATTTTCTTCCTCTTAAAAAGAACTGCAGTTGCAGTCAGGGCCTTGTGACAGTGGCGGGGTCTGTGCAGCCCAGGACCAGCTGTGTTCCAGCATGGCTTGTGAGCATGATGGGCTTTGAATTCAACATTTTAGGCATCTGTTTTTACCACCTGCTCATTAACAGAAGGTGAATTCTTTCTTCCCAGCAGTAGAAAGATAACTCATAATGCTTTTTCTGCTAATTACAGCTGTGCTCTTACCTGGTAGCCAGAATCATTACAGGTCATGTAGCATTTGCCACAGTTGATACACATTTCCTCGTCAATCAGAGCCACAACTTGCTCTGTGTTGCACAGATCACCATATGTTCCAATATACTGTAGTGCTTTTCCAATTACATCCTAGAGGGGAAAAAAAAAAGTTATTGACTCATTTGTAAGATACCTAGTCAGGCTCTACAGCTGCACTGGAGTGCTCTATAGTACTTTAACATGGAAGATTTGGCCATGCATTTTGATGATATTTAGGATTTTTTTTATAAATTTTCAAGAGGCTGGCCTTCATACCCCCTGTAAAATAAAAAGAATTTTCCATAGAGGCACATGTTGAATTCAGGCAGTACTAGAAGTATACATTGTGTACAAACACGTTCTGTGCTGTTGTTTTGCCATGATTGGGTGAAACTTCAAGGAACAAAATGGAATGTAAACAGGAGTGATATGCTATAATCACATCATCTTTGGTCATTTCTCACTAGCACAGATTTAAGAACTCACAGCAAGGAAAGAAAAAACTGACAGAGAACAATAACAGGTCTTCTCTCTTTAGCAAGATGCACAAATCATCAGTTTATTGCAAATACTGTACAGAGGTAAGCTCTGGGTCTAATCCTGCAAGATCTGTTAACTTCACAGGTAGGAACTTGCTGCATCCACCTTACACATCAGTGCTGCAAAAGGTGTATGTTGGCACACCATACACCAAAAAGGAAAGTTTTGCTACACAAATTAAATGCAGAAATGAGTCCAACCTTGTCTTTCTAGTCTGCTAAGAAATTGCAAACCCAGCACTACTTTCTGAAAGAATGAGGTCTACCTGGTCTTCAGCACTTGTACAATAGTATCTTTATGCAAAGAGACAAATTTCTTTGTTTATTGGATACAGTATTAGGATCTATGAAGTTGCTCCTAGTAACTGTTTAGGTAGAAAATTCAACAAAATCCTATTCCCAGGAAGAAAGAGTGGCAAATTGTACTGTTTCCTTGTTCCAAAACCACTCAAATGTTTTCTCTCTGCCAAACCCCATAGTTGCTGCCACGTGAAATACCTTGGTTGCATTCATTCAATGCTAAAAGCCTTCCAGTTTTTCTCAGCAACATGCAGAGAACATTAATGCTCTTTCAGCATAAAACAGCTATGGCACATTGCTAAAGGCAGCATGATGAGTGTGGACAGATGACTGTGAGCAAGTTATCACAGCTTAATGAGTTAACACTCATCACTTGAGCTGTGCAAGCTGATTTTGTGCACGGTCCAAAATCACTGCAAATTTGAAGTAAAATCTGTTTGCTTAAACTACTGTAAAAGGTCAATTAACTACCATGAAAGTATTTCAGCTAATGCTTTTTACTAGAACAAGACTGGAACACGAAGCCCTTTACTGTGACTCCACTGAGGAACTACGGTAACTAAATCAATTGTGATCTAGGAACTGCTTACATCCCCATCTTTTCATTTCCAGTTCTTACCCAGAAAAATTCATGGATTTACAGGAGTTTTCAGATGTCTGCAGTCTGCTGTGTCAGCTGAAATACTGTAGTGGTAGATTTAATCTCCAGCTTGTTTCAACTCTCATGTAGGCTTGTCTGTTGACACGCCTTGTCCTTTGAACCTGCTACAAGTTTCAAAAGACATGTGTCTGTGTGATCCACTGGCCTCAGCAATGCTAAGTATCCTTGAGCCTCTCTTGTGTGTATACAGCCCCCAAACATTCCACTGCCACAAATGCAAGTCACCCAAAAGTGATGAGCTGTGTGCTCAAGAATTTAAAAAAATGATGTAAAACTTGCACAATATACAATTAAGTAGTCTTCCCCTGCCTGCCTGTGTTGCAAAAGTATAAACAGGGGGAGATTGCTGATAGTGAAGAGCTTTTCAGTCTAAAAAAACACGATATGTTTAAAAAGCATGGGTAATTTTCCTATGGAGGTTCAGGATTCACACTATGGTTTGGATGTTAACAAAACCCACAGAGCTCGAGTGATTTGCAGAAATGTACTACTCAAATAACCATGGAATGGATTGTCTTGCTTATGAGAGAAGACAAAAAGAACCTTACAAGATGTTTAGCCTATGAAAATGATGGCAGAGCAGGAATATAATGTGTCTCTCTATATATACACATTGGGAGGAAAAAGGGCTGTTTAAGTTAAATGACAATAATGGCACAAGAGCACATGATTGTAAGGCAGCCATGAATAAATTCAAAGCTGGAAATTAGAGAAGGCTTTTTAAATGGGAAAGGAGTGAGGTGGTTAATGCTCTTCCAGGGAAACAGCTGGAGAGATGGGGGAGACAGTCCAAGGTTTAAGGTAGCTTTAGATAGCTCAGGAAATGGTTGCTTGAAACAATGTAATCAAAACTGATTTTCCAGCTACAAATTTACAAAGGGAATAACATAAACAATGCATAAGGCATTGTGATTTCTGCATTTTTAACCAAGTCTCACTTCTCACAGCTCACAAAAATATACTTTTGGGGACTTAGAATCCCAAACAGGGAGCATGATGGCACTTTAGAGGCCTGAAAGTGATTTCAAAAGACTGTGTCAGTGATTTACTGCTCATTTACACTCATTGGTGTGTCTTTTAATCACTTCTTTCTCTCAAGCAAAGACTGTATATTTATTCATTTGCAAAGTTTCAAGATATTATTGGCTAAAAAAGCAATGGTACTTAAAAGATGTTCTGCAGGTGCACTCTTTTATAGCATCTCAGAGCTTCTTGTTTTCATCAAATCACAAATGCTTGGAACAAAATAAACAGTGCAGCAAGAAATAATCAGCTTTCACTGTTTAAAGCAGTTTTACTCCAAAAACCAACCATCTAAAATGGCACTATGGGTTTCCAAACTTGGTATATGTCAATGGCCTCTGGATCAAATTTGCACTGTTTACAGATTAATTTTTTTTTTTTTTTTTTTGCCAACTGCCTGATCTACGAACAGAAGCCAGGTTCTGAGAGTCAAGCTGGGTTCTTTCTGGCTTATGCATTACCAGCAGCAATTTAAAAAACAAAACAAAACAAACAAACCCAAACTGGAAGTTAAATTTGGTCCTAAGCTGCACCTTTGCCACAGCAGGGACCTAGAGTACTCTTTTTGATTACTGTGGTGCTGTCCTCCTCAACATAACTGTACTGAAAAAACTGGGAAAGGAATGTAGTTCTGCAACTGGAACTGTCAGGGAATTCAGTTGCTATGGAGAGAATCAGAGCAGAATCCATTAGTTTTATGTTACTAATGAATACAGAAGAAAAATTCTCTTTGTCACTAAGCTAAGCAGATGTGGGTTTGAGTATACACAAGGAGGAGATCTGTTCAGCAGGATATTAGTTTTGCAATTCTACAATAGGTGCATTTTAATGTTAATATATTAACCATTTTATGATGATTAGCTTTTAATTAGTCATGATATTAGTAAACCTATATTTGTAAATACAATTCATGGTTCAGCTGTGGTCCTTGTAGACCTGCCGTGTCCATCTTCATGCAGATGCTTTTGTAAAAGATACTGTGTTGTAGAGATGATGAACATCACAGACTTGTCATTAGAAAGCCATACACAGTGCAGGTACTGCATGTCATACAGCAGCTCAAAGGAAACACACATTAGGGAGGTACCTGCCTTCCACCTGATCTTTTCTGGCAATAAAGGTGAGGTACGGTCAGAGAGGGAGAGATGAAAAGAAGAAATGTTAGAAATAAAACCATGGATTAAGGAATAAAAAGTCACCAGAATCTGAGGGTACATGATCAAGGTCAATTTACAGTAAAGTAGCTTATAAAAATACATAAAACTAAATTTTCTTGAAAGATTACAGACACTTTGCCAATACTTGGTTACAAAAGGTACTCTGGGATTTAGGGACCTCTAAGCCTTGTTTTCAGTATAAGAGATGCAGTACTAACTAAAGTGGGCCTTAGAAAATAATTCAAAACATAGAATCATACCATATCATACAATATCCCGTGTTGGAGGGCACCCACATCATTGAGTCCAATTACTGACTGTGCACAGGACAATCCCCAAAAATCACACTGTATGCCTGTGAGTGTTGTCCACTTAAATGAACCTTTGTAATATAATTCAGCAAGGTTTCTATAATGAAAATTATGCTTCTTGTATCGATCACAATTCTTTATGAAGACTGTGAAGTAATAAATTCAAAAAAAATCGTCTTAAAAAACCAAAATCCCAGTAATTTTAATGTTTGACAAGGCCTCTGGCAGAGGCCTGTGGCACAAGAGAGCTCTGAAATTAACTAGCCATGAAGTGGCTAGACAGGGCAAAAAAATAAAGGGCTGGAATACTATGGTCAACATTCAGGAAAGGTAAAGTATTAGCAGAACAAAGTGTCTCAATTTTCTGGTTTAGTCATGATGCTGTTTAATATGCTTGAGTGTGTTTCAGGAAAAGCTTTGAACCAGAAGACTGTAGACTTGATACAAGTTTTCATTTAAACTAAATTACAATCCAAGGAACTTGTAGGTATTTTATAAAACTAGATGAACTGGTACTATCACAGTGAAAAAATGCAGTTGACAAGCACCTTATCAAAGTAAGTAACTTTTGCCAATCTTGCCAACAGACACATTCTAGATTAAAGAAAGCTACAAGAGAAAACAGGGTAGGACACACCACTGACAGCTCATGAAACTGTCCTGATCAGAGGCAAACAAACTAGCCCCCATAACTACTGTAGTGCTGTTGTTCTAATTAATCAGCCATGATGTGGAACACTCAGTCATTCCAGTTTTACCAACAGAAGCACAGTCCCCTGGAGCACTGGGCAATGATTAATGGGATGAAATTTAACAAGTCCAAATGCCAGATTCTGCACTTAGGATAGAGTAACACCACGCAGAAATATAACCAGAGCAGCTCTGCAGGAAGGGATCTGGGGGTGCTGGGTGTGGATCAGCATTGTGCCCAGACAGACCAGAGGGCAAATCCGTGTCCTGGGGTGCAGCAAACATGACACAACCAGCCCAAAGAGGCTACCATCCCACTGTGTGAGGCACTACCACAGCCTCACCTGGCCTCACCAGGCTGCCTGCAGCTCTGGGCCCTTCAGAACAATGGTACTTGTCCAGAGCAGGGCAACAAAGCTGGGGAAAGGGATGGAATGTTCTGTGAGGAGCAGCAAAGGACTAGTTTGTAGGTTGCCCTCTACAGCTTCCTGAGTAGGGGAAATTAAGAGAGAGCTGGTAATCTCTTCTCCCTGGTATTTATCAGTGATAGGACATGTAGGAATGTCAAAGCTGTTCTAGGAGAGGTTCATGCTGGACATTAGGAAGCATTTCTTTACTGAGAGGTTGGTCATGCACTGGAACAGGTTTCCTAAAAACATGGTCCAAACCTGTCAGTGTTAAAGAGGCATTTGGACAAATGCCCTTAACAATATGCTTTATCATTTGGTCAGTCCTGAACTGGTCAGGCAGTTGGATTGCATGGTCATTGTTGGTCCCTTCCAACTGAAATTATTCTTTTCTCTACTATGATATTGCTGAGCCACTTGAGGCTGTCCTTCTACCACAGTCAGAGTGGGGAGGGAAAGAGGAAGTTTGGATTTTTAGGATTTCTCCCCATATCTAAAGACTAAAATTTACTTAACCACTATATATAATGAGAAAATTCTCTGAGGCACTGTGAGAGAAGAGGAGAAGTGAAGGGAAGTGAAGGGAAGTGAAGGGAGGGGAGGGGAGGGGAAGGGAGGGAGGAGCGGAGAGGGG